>CM065589.1:184617733-184636124 GCA_033119425.1 Bufotes viridis | reverse complement strand
GCCAACTGGATCACCCAGATTTTTAGAATGCTAGTTATGGTAGCATAGACCCCCACACGGTGGAAATATAATTGCAGCTTTTACAGGAGTGACATTGAACGTGAGGCCTAGTTTTTTCTGGTCTACATCAAACACCAGATTTGATTAAATTGGCCTCTTTTTTCAGCAAAAATTACAAACACTGGACAATAATGCCTTTTAAGGCGGTATTAAATTGCTAAGAACTACTGCTGTAAACTGGACACTAGATTTTTTACAATGCTAGAGTTTGGTACATGGATTCCCCACGCGGAGACGTAATCTCCATTTTACAGGAGTGAAAACGTGGAGGCCTAGGTTTTCTGGTCAGTCTGTTAAACACCAGATTGGTTGAAATTGCCTCTTTTTCAGCAAAATTACAACACTGACATGGTACGCCTGTATGGCGATCATCGATACAAGAACACTGCAAGCTAATTGGACACCAGATTTTTATATAATGCTAGTTTTGGAACATAGATAGACCCCACACGAGGAAACAGAATTCCTTTTAGAGGAGGAGAGAAACCGTGAGGCCTAGTTTTTCTGGTCTAACAAACACCAGATTGATTAAATTGGCCTTTTTTTTCAGCAAAATTACAACACTGGACAATAATGCCTTTTGGCGGTATTAATTACAAGAACACTGCTGCTAATTGGACACCAGACTTTTTTTATAATGCTAGTTTTGGTACATAGATCCCCACACGGGGAAATATAATTCCTTTTTAGAGGAGTGAAAACGTGAGGCCGAGTTTTTCTGGTCTAACAAACACCAGATTGATTAAATTGGCCTTTTTTTTCAGCAAAATTACAACACTGGACAATAATGCCTTTTGGCGGTATTAATTACAAGAACACTGCTGCTAATTGGACACCAGATTTTTTTATAATGCTAGTTTTGGTACATAGATTCCCCACACGGGAAATATAATTCCTTTTTACAGGAGTGAAAAACGTGAGGCCGAGTTTTTCTGGTCTAACAAACACCAGATTGATTAAATTGGCCTTTTTTTTCAGCAAAATTACAACACTGGACAATAATGCCTTTTGGCGGTATTAATTACAAGAACACTGCTGCTAATTGGACACCAGATTTTTTATAATGCTAGTTTTGGTACATAGATCCCCACACGGGGAAATATAATTCCTTTTTAGAGGAGTGAAAACGTGAGGCCGAGTTTTTTCTGGTCTAACAAACACCAGATTGATTAAATTGGCCTTTTTTTTCAGCAAAATTACAACACTGGACAATAATGCCTTTTGGCGGTATTAATTACAAGAACACTGCTGCTAATTGGACACCAGATTTTTTATAATGCTAGTTTTGGTACATAGATCCCCACACGGGAAATATAATTCCTTTTAGAGGAGTGAAAAACGTGAGGCCTAGTTTTTCTGGTCTAGCAAACACCAGATTGATTAGAGGTGGCCTTTTAAACAGCAAGAATTACAACACTGGACACAATGCCTTGGCGGTATTAATTGCAAGAACACTGCTGCTAGTTTTGGACACCAGATTTTTTTATAATGCTAGTTTTGGTACATAGAATCCCACACGTAGGGAGATATAAATCCTTTACAGGAGTGAAAACGTGAGGCCGACTGTTTCTGGTCTAACAAACACCAGATTGATTAAATTGGCCTTTTTTTCAGCAAGAGTACAACACTGGACAATAATGCCTTTTGGCGTTATTAATTACAAGAACACTGCTGCCAATTGGGACACTAGATTTTTATAATGCCAGTTTTGGTACATAAGGTTCCCCACATCGGGAGTTGTAATTCCATTTTACAGGAGTGGCGACCTGAGGCCGGCTGTTTCTGGGGTCTAACAAACACCAGATTGATTAGATCAAGCCTTTTTTCAGCAAAATTACAACACTGGACAATAATGCCTTTTGGCGGTATTAATTACAAGAACACAAGCTGCTAATTGGATACCAGATTTTTTATAATGCTAGTTTTGGCACATGATCCCCCATCACGGGAAATATAATTCCTTTTTAGAGAGGTGAAAGCGATGAGGCCGAGTTTTTCTGGTCTAACAAACACCAGATTGATTAAATTACCTTTTTTTCTCAGCGAAAGTACAACACTGGACAATAATATGCCTTTGGCGGTATTAATTACAAGAACACTGCTGCTAATTGGACACCAGACTTTTATAATGCTAGTTTTGGTACATAAGATCTCCTCACGCGGGAGATATAACTCCTTTTTACAGGAGTAAAACCTGAGGGCCTACTGTTTTCTGGTCTAACAAACACCAGGTTGATTAAATTGGCCTTTTTTTCAACAAAATCACAACACTGGACAATAATGCCTTTTGGCGGCACTAGCACAGAACACTGCTGCTAATTGGACGCCAGATTTTTATAATGCTAGTTTTTGGTGCATAGGTGCCCACACGGGGAGGACTCCTTTTACAGGGAGTGAAAACCTGAGGCCGACTGTTTCTGGTTCTAACAAACACCAGATTGATTAAATTGGCCTTTTTTTTCAGCAAAATTACAACACTGGACAATAATGCCTTTTGGCGGTATTAATTACAAGAACACTGCTGCTAATTGGACACCAGATTTTTTATAATGCTAGTTTTGGTACATAGATTCCCCACACGGGAAATATAATTCCTTTTTAGAGGAGTGAAAAACGTGAGGCCTAGTTTTTCTGGTCTAACAAACACCAGATTGATTAAATTGGCCTTTTTTTTCAGCAAAATTACAACACTGGACAATAATGCCTTTTGGCGGTATTAATTACAAGAACACTGCTGCTAATTGGACACCAGATTTTTTATAATGCTAGTTTTGGTACATAGATCCCCACACGGGGAAATATAATTCCTTTTTAGAGGAGTGAAAACGTGAGGCCTAGTTTTTTCTGGTCTAACAAACACCAGATTGATTAAATTGGCCTTTTTTTTCAGCAAAATTACAACACTGGACAATAATGCCTTTTGGCGGTATTAATTACAAGAACACTGCTGCTAATTGGACACCAGATTTTTTATAATGCTAGTTTTGGTACATAGATCCCCACACGGGGAAATATAATTCCTTTTTAGAGGAGTGAAAACGTGAGGCCGTAGTTTTTCTGGTCTAACAAACACCAGATTGATTAAATTGGCCTTTTTTTTCAGCAAAATTACAACACTGGACAATAATGCCTTTTGGCGGTATTAATTACAAGAACACTGCTGCTAATTGGACACCAGATTTTTTTATAATGCTAGTTTTGGTACATAGATCCCCACACGGGGAAATATAATTCCTTTTTAGAGGAGTGAAAAACGTGAGGCCTAGTTTTTCTGGTCTAACAAACACCAGATTGATTAAATTGGCCTTTTTTTTCAGCAAAATTACAACACTGGACAATAATGCCTTTTGGCGGTATTAATTACAAGAACACTGCTGCTAATTGGACACCAGATTTTTTTATAATGCTAGTTTTGGTACATAGATCCCCACACGGGGAAATATAATTCCTTTTAGAGGAGTGAAAACGTGAGGCCTAGTTTTTTCTGGTCTAACAAACACCAGATTGATTAAATTGGCCTTTTTTTTCAGCAAAATTACAACACTGGACAATAATGCCTTTTGGCGGTATTAATTACAAGAACACTGCTGCTAATTGGACACCAGATTTTTTATAATGCTAGTTTTGGTACATAGATTCCCCACACGGGAGATATAATTCCTTTTTACAGGAGTGAAAACCTGAGGCTCTGAGTCACTCTGGTCACAACATACGCAGATTGATTAAGTTGGCCTTTTTTTTTCACCAAATACACACACTGGACAATTAATGCCTTTTGGCCGATATTAATTACAAGAACACTGCTGCTAATTGGACACCGTAGATTTTTTATAATGCTAGTTTTGGTACATAGATCCCCACATCGGGAAATATAGTGCCTTTGAGAGGAGTGAGCACGTGAGGCCTAGCTTTCTGGTCTGGTCTAGCAAACACCCTGAATTGATTAAATTGGCCTTTTTTTTTCACCAAAATTACAACACTGGACAATAATGCCTTTTGGCGGTATTAATTACAAGAACACTGCTGCTAATTGGACACCAGATTTTTTATAATGCTAGTTTTGGTACATAGATCCCCACACGGGGAAATATAATTCCTTTTAGAGGAGTGAAAACGTGAGGCCTAGTTTTTCTGGTCTAACAAACACCAGATTGATTAAATTGGCCTTATTTTCAGCAAAATTACAACACTGGACAATAATGCCTTTTGGCGGTATTAATTACAAGAACACTGCTGCTAATTGGACACCAGATTTTTTATAATGCTAGTTTTGGTACATAGATCCCCACACGGGGAAATATAATTCCTTTTTAGAGGAGTGAAAACGTGAGGCCGAGTTTTTCTGGTCTAACAAACACCAGATTGATTAAATTGGCCTTTTTTTCAGCAAAATTACAACACTGGACAATAATGCCGTTTGGCGGTATTAATTACAAGAACACTGCTGCTAATTGGACACCAGATTTTTTATAATGCTAGTTTTGGTACATAGATTCCCACACGGGGAGTTGTAATTCCATTTTACAGGAGTAAAAACCTGAGGCCTACTGTTTCTGGTCTAACAAACACCAGATTGATTAAATTGGCCTTTTTTTCAGCAAAATTACAACACTGGACAATAATGCCTTTTGGCGGTATTAATTACAAGAACACTGCTGCTAATTGGACACCAGATTTTTTATAATGCTAGTTTTGGTACATAGATCCCCACACGGGGAAATATAATTCCTTTTTAGAGGAGTGAAAACGTGAGGCCTAGTTTTTCTGGTCTAACAAACACCAGATTGATTAAATTGGCCTTTTTTTCAGCAAAATTACAACACTGGACACATATGCCTTTTGGCGGTATTAATTACAAGAACACTGCTGCTAGTTTTGGACACCAGATTTTTTTATAATGCTAGTTTTGGTACATAGATCCCACACGTAGGGAAATATAAATCTTTACAGGAGTGAAAACGTTGAGGCCGAGTTTTTCTGGTCTAACAAACACCAGATTGATTAAATTGGCCTTTTTTTCAGCAAAATTACAACACTGGACAATAATGCCGTTTGGCGGTATTAATTACAAGAACACTGCTGCTAATTGGACACCAGATTTTTTATAATGCTAGTTTTGGTACATAGATTCCCACACGGGGAGTTGTAATTCCATTTTACAGGAGTGAAAACCTGAGGCCGAGTTTTTCTGGTCTAACAAACACCAGATTGATTAAATTGGCCTTTTTTTCAGCAAAATTACAACACTGGACAATAATGCCTTTTGGCGGTATTAATTACAAGAACACTGCTGCTAATTGGACACCAAATTTTTTATAATGCTAGTTTTGGTACATAGATCCCCCACACGGGAAATATAATTCCTTTTTACAGGAGTGAAAGCGTGAGGCCTAGTTTTCTGGTCTAACAAACACCAGATTGATTAAATTGGCCTTTTTTCCAGCAAAAATTACAACACTGGACAATAATGCCTTTTGGCGGTATTAATTACAAGAACACTGCTGCTAATTGGACACCAGACTTTTTATAATGCTAGTTTTGGTACATAGATCTCCCACACGGGAGATATAATTCACTTTACAGGAGTAAAACCTGAGGCCTAGTTTTCTGGTCTAACAAACACCAGATTGATTAAATTGGCCTTTTTTTCAACAAGAATTACAACACTGGACAATAATGCCTTTTGGCGGTATTAATTCAAGAACACTGCTGCTAATTGGACACCAGATTTTTATAATGCTAGTTTTGGTACATAGATCCCCACACGGGGAGATAATTCCTTTTACAGAGGAGTGGCGACTGAGGCCGAGTTTTTCTGGTCTAACAAACACCAGATTGATTAAGTTGGCCTTTTTTTTTCAGCAAAATTACAACACTGGACAATAATGCCTCTTGGCGGTATTAGTTACAAGAACACTGCTGCTAATTGGACACCAGATTTTATAATGCTAGTTTTGGTACATAGATCCCCACTGCGGGAAATATAGTACCTTTTACAGGAGTGAAAACGTGAGGCCGAGTTTTCTGAGATCTAACAAACACCAGATTGATTAAATTGGCCTTTTTTCCAGCAAAGGGTACAACACTGGACAATAATGCCTTTTGGCGGGTAATGGTTAAGAACACTGCTGCTAGTTGGACGCCAGATTTTTTTTTTATAATGCTAGTTTTGGTACATAGATACCCCTGCGATGGGAAATATAGTTCCCTTTTAGAGGGTGGCAGTGAGGCCTAGTTTTCTGGTCTAACCAAACACCAGATTGATTAAATTGGCCTTTTTTTCAGCAGAATTACAACACTGGACAATAATGCCTTTTGGCGGTATTAATTACAAGAACACTGCTGCTAATTGGACACCAGATTTTTTTATAATGCTAGTTTTGGTACATAGATCCCCACACGGGGAAATATAATTCCTTTTTACAGGAGTGAAAAACGTGAGGCCTAGTTTTTCTGGTCTAACAAACACCAGATTGATTAAATTGGCCTTTTTTTTCAGCAAAATTACAACACTGGACAATAATGCCTTTTGGCGGTATTAATCTCACAAGAACACTGCTGCTAATTGGACACCAGATTTTTTATAATGCTAGTTTTGGTACATAGATCCCCACACGGGAAATATAATTGCTCTTACAGGAGTGAAAACGTGAGGCCTGGTTTTTCTGGTCTAACAAACACCAGATTGATTAAATTGGCCTTTTTCCACCAAAATTACAACACTGGACAATAATGCCCTTTTGGCGGTATTAATTACAAGAACACTGCTGCTAATTGGACACCAGATTTTATAATGCTAGTTTTGGTACATAGACTCCACACGCGGGGAAATATAATTCCTTTAGAGGAGGAAAGCGTGAGGCCTGAGTTTCTTTCTGGTCTAACAAACACCAGATTAGTCAAGTGGCCTTTTTTCACCAAAGTTACAACACTGGACGATATATGCCTTTTGGCGGTATTCATTACAAGAACACTGCTGCTAATTGACACCAGATTTTTATAATGCTAGTTTTGGTACATAGATCCCCACATCGGGAAATATAATTCCTTTTAGAGGAGTGAAAACGTGAGGCCTGAGTTTTTCTGGTCTAACAAACACCAGATTGATTAAATTGACCTTTTTCACCAAAGTACAACACTGACAATAATGCCTTTTGGCGGTATTAATTACAAAGAACACTGCTGCTAATTGGACACCAGATTTTTATAATGCTAGTTTTGGTACATAGATCCCATACTGGGAAATATAATTCTTTTAGAGGAGTGAAAACGTGAGGCCTAGTTTTTCTGGGTCTAACAAACAAGATTGATTAAATTGGCCTTTTTTCTCAGCAAAATTACAACACTGGACAATAATGCCTTTTGACGGTATTAATTACACAGAAATTACTGCTAATTGGACACCAGATTTTTTATAAATGCTAGTTTTGTACATAGATCCCTACACGGGGAAAATATAATTCTTTTTAGAGGAGTGAAAATGTGAGGCCTAGTTTTTCTGGTCTAACAAACACCAGATTGATTAAATTGGCCTTTTTTTCAGCAAAATTACAACACTGGACAATAATGCCTTTTAGCGGTATTAATTACAAGAACACTGCTGCTAATTGGACACCAGATTTTTTATAATGCTAGTTTTGGTACATAGATCCCCACACGGGAAATATAATTCCTTTTTAGAGGAGTGAAAACGTGAGGCCTAGTTTTTCTGGTCTAACAAACACCAGATTGATTAAATTGGCCTTTTTCACCAAAATATACAACACTGGACAATAATGCCTTTTGGCGGCATTAACTACAGAACACTGCTGCCACTGGACACCAGATTTTTATAATGCTAGTTTTTGGTACATAGATCCCCACACAGGGAAATATAATTCCTTTTAGAGGAGTGAAAACGTGAGGCTCGAGTTTCTTCTGGTCTAACAAACACCAGATTGATTAAATTGGCCTTTTTCAGCCAAAATTACAACACTGGACAATAATGCCTTTGACGGTATTAATTACAAGAACACTGCTGCTAAATTGGACACCAGATTTTTTATAATGCAGTTTTGGTACATAGATCCCCACGCGGAAATATATTCCTTTTAGAGGGTGAAACGTGAGGCCATAGTTTTTCTGGTCTAACAAACACACAGATTGATTAAATTGGCCTTTTTTCAGCAAAATTACAACACTGGACATATAATGCTTTTAGCGGTATTAATTACCAAGAACACTGCTGCTAATTGGACACCAGATTTTTTATAATGCTAGTTTTTGGTACATAGATCCCACACGGGGAAATATAATTCCTTTTAGAGGAGTGAAAACGTGAGGCCTAGTTTTTCTGGTCTAACAAACACCAGATTGATTAAATTGGCCTTTTTTTCAGCAAAATTACAACACTGGACAATAATGCCTTTTGGCGGTATTAATTACAAGAACACTGCTGCTAATTGGACACCAGATTTTTTATAATGCTAGTTTTGGTACATAGATCCCCACACGGGAAATATAATTCCTTTTAGAGGAGTGAAAACGTGAGGCCGAGTTTTTCTGGTCTAACAAACACCAGATTGATTAAATTGGCCTTTTTTTCAGCAAAATTACAACACTGGACAATAATGCCTTTTGGCGGTATTAATTACAAGAACACTGCTGCTAATTGGACACCAGATTTTTTATAATGCTAGTTTTGGTACATAGATCCCCACATCGGGGAAATATAATTCCTTTTTAGAGGAGTGAAAACGTGAGGCCTAGTTTTCTGGTCTAACAAACACCAGATTGATTAAATTGGCCTTTTTTTCAGCAAAATTACAACACTGGACAATAATGCCTTTAGGCGGTATTAATTACAAGAACACTGCTGCTAATTGGACACCAGATTTTTTATAATGCTAGTTTTGGTACATAGATTCCCACACGGGGAAATATAATTCCTTTTAGAGGAGTGAAAACGTGAGGCCTAGTTCTTCTGGTCTAACAAACACCAGATTGATTAAATTGGCCTTTTTTTCAGCCAAACATTACAACACTGGACGAATAATGCCTTTTAGCGGTATAATTACCAGAACACTGCTGCCAATTGGACACTCAGATTTTTTATAATGCTAGTTTTTGGTACATAGATCCCCACACGGGAAATATAATTCCTTTTACAGGAGGAAAACGTGAGGCCTAGTTTTTCTGGTCTAACAAACACCAGATTGATTAACAATTATTTTTCACTCTAAAATTACAAACACTGGACAATAATGCCTCTTTGGTGGTATTAATTACAAGAACACTGCTGCTAATTGTCGACACAGATTTTTTTTATAATGCTAGTTTTGGTACATAGATCCCCACACGGGGAAATATAATTCCTTTTTTGAGGAGTGAAAACGTGAGGCCGAGTTTTTCTGGTCTAACAAACACCAGATTGATTAAATTGGCCTTTTTTTCAGCAAAATTACAACACTGGACAATAATGCCTTTTGGCGGTATTAATTACAAGAACACTGCTGCTAATTGGACACCAGATTTTTTATAATGCTAGTTTTTGGTACATAGATCCCCACACGGGGAAATATAATTCCTTTTAGAGGAGTGAAAAACGTGAGGCCTAGTTTTTCTGGTCTAACAAACACCAGATTGATTAAATTGGCCTTTTTTTCAGCAAAATTACAACACTGGACAATAATGCCTTTTGGCGGTATTAATTACAAGAACTCTGCTGCTAATTGGACACCAGATTTTTTTATAATGCTAGTTTTGGTACATAGATCCCCACACGGGGAAATATAATTCCTTTTTAGAGGAGTGAAAACGTGAGGCCTAGTTTTTCTGGTCTAACAAACACCAGATTGATTAAATTGGCCTTTTTTTCACCAAAATTACAACACTGGACAATAATGCCTTTTGGCGGTATTAATTACAAGAACACTGCTGCTAATTGGACACCAGATTTTTTATAATGCTAGTTTTGGTACATAGACAAGAACACTGCTGCTAATTGGACACCAGATTTTTTTATAATGCTAGTTTTGGTACATAGATCCCCACACGGGGAAATATAATTCCTTTTAGAGGAGTGAAAACGTGAGGCCTAGTTTTTCTGGTCTAACAAACACCAGATTGATTAAATTGGCCTTTTTTTTCAGCAAAATTACAACACTGGACAATAATGCCTTTTGGCGGTATTAATTACAAGAACACTGCTGCTAATTGGACACCAGATTTTTTATAATGCTAGTTTTGGTACATAGATCCCCACACGGGGAAATATAATTCCTTTTTACAGGAGTGAAAACGTGAGGCCGAGTTTTTCTGGTCTAACAAACACCAGATTGATTAAATTGGCCTTTTTTTCCAGCTAAAATTACAACATCTGGACAACAATGCCTTTTAGTGGTATTAGTTACAAGAACACTGCTGCTAATTGGACACCAGATTTTTTATAATGCTAGTTTTGGTACATAGATCCCCACACGGGAAATATAATTCCTTTTTAGAGGAGTGAAAACGCGAGGCCGAAGTTTTTCTTGGTCTACCAAAACACCAGATTGATTAAATTGGCCTTTTTTCAGCAAAATCACAACACTGGACAATAATGCCTTTGGCGGTAGCCAAGTACAAGAACACTGCTGCTAAATTTGGACTCCCAGATTTTTTATAATGCTAGTTTTGGTACATAGATCCCCACACGGGGAAATATAATTCCTTTTTAGAGGAGTGAAAACGTGAGGCCGAGTTTTTCTGGTCTAACAAACACCAGATTGATTAAATTGGCCTTTTTTTCAGGAAAATTACAACACTGGACAATAATGCCTTTTGGCGGTATTAATTACAAGAACACTGCTGCTAATTGGACACCAGATTTTTTATAATGCTAGTTTTGGTACATAGATTCCCACACGGGGAGTTGTAATTCCATTTTACAGGAGTAAAAACCTGAGGCCTACTGTTTCTGGTCTAACAAACACCAGATTGATTAAATTGGCCTTTTTTTCAGCAAAATTACAACACTGAACAATAATGCCTTTTGGCGGTATTAATTACAAGAACACTGCTGCTAATTGGACACCAGATTTTTTATAATGCTAGTTTTGGTTCATAGATCCCCACACGGGGAAATATAATTCCTTTTTAGAGGAGTGAAAACGTGAGGCCTAGTTTTTCTGGTCTAACAAACACCAGATTGATTAAATTGGCCTTTTTTTCAGCAAAATTTCAACACTGGACAATAATGCCTTTTGGCGGTATTAATTACAAGAACACTGCTGCTAATTGGACACCAGATTTTTTATAATGCTAGTTTTGGTACATAGATTCCACACGGGGAGATATAATTCCTTTTTACAGGAGTAAAAACGTGAGGCCTAGTTTTTCTGGTCTAACAAACACCAGATTGATTAAATTGGCCTTTTTTTCAGCAAAATTACAACACTGGACAATAATGCCTTTTGGCGGTATTAATTACAAGAACACTGCTGCTAATTGGACACCAGATTTTTTATAATGCTAGTTTTGGTACATAGATTCCACACGGGTAGTTGTAATTCCATTTTACAGGAGTAAAAACCTGAGGCCTACTGTTTCTCGTCTAACATACACCAGATTGATTAAATTGGCCTTTTTTTCAGCAAAATTACAACACTGGACAATAATGCCTTTTGGCGGTATTAATTACAAGAACACTGCTGCTAATTGGACACCAGATTTTTATAATGCTAGTTTTGGTACATAGATCCCCACACGGGGAAATATAATTCCTTTTTAGAGGAGTGAAAACGTGAGGCCTAGTTTTTCTGGTCTAACAAACACCAGATTGATTAAATTGGCCTTTTTTTAAGCAAAATTTCAACACTGGACAATAATGCCTTTTGGCGGTATTAATTACAAGAACACTGCTGCTAATTGGACACCAGACTTTTTATAATGCTAGTTTTGGTACATAGATCTCCACACGGGGAGATATAATTCCTTTTTACAGGATTAAAAACCTGAGGCCTACTGTTTCTGGTCTAACAAACACCAGATTGATTTAATTGGTCTTTTTTTCAACAAAATTACAACACTGGACAATAATGCCTTTTGGCGGTATTAATTACAAGAACACTGCTGCTAATTGGACACCAGATTTTTTATAATGCTAGTTTTGGTACATAGATCCCCACACGGGGAAATATAATTCCTTTTTACAGGAGTGAAAACGTGAAGCCGAGTTTTTCTGGTCTAATAAACACCAGATTGATTAAATTGGCCTTTTTTTCAGCAAAATTACAACACTGGACAATAATGCCTTTTGGCGGTATTAATTACAAGAACACTGCTGCTAATTGGACACCAGATTTTTTATAATGCTAGTTTTGGTACATAGGTCCCCACACGGGGAAATATAATTCCTTTTTAGAGGAGTGAAAACGTGAGGCCGAGTTTTTCTGGTCTATCAAACACCAGATTGATTAAATTGGCCTTTTTTTCAGCAAAATTACAACACTGGACAATAATGCCTTTTGGCGGTATTAATTACAAGAACACTGCTGCTAATTGGACACCAGATTTTTTATAATGCTAGTTTTGGTACATAGATCCCCACACGGGGAAATATAATTCCTTTTTAGAGGAGTGAAAACGTGAGGCCTAGTTTTTCTGGTCTAACAAACACCAGATTGATTAAATTGGCCTTTTTTTAAGCAAAATTTCAACACTGGACAATAATGCCTTTTGGCGGTATTAATTACAAGAACACTGCTGCTAATTGGACACCAGACTTTTTATAATGCTAGTTTTGGTACATAGATCTCCACACGGGGAGATATAATTCCTTTTTACAGGAGTAAAAACCTGAGGCCTACTGTTTCTGGTCTAACAAACACCAGATTGATTAAATTGGTCTTTTTTTCAACAAAATTACAACACTGGACAATAATGCCTTTTGGCGGTATTAATTACAAGAACACTGCTGCTAATTGGACACCAGATTTTTTATAATGCTAGTTTTGGTACATAGAATCCCACACGGGGAGATATAATTCCTTTTTACAGGAGTAAAAATGTGAGGCCTACTGTTTCTGGTCTAACAAACACCAGATTGATTAAATTGGCCTTTTTTTCAGCAAAATTACAACACTGGACAATAATGCCTTTTGGCGGTATTAATTACAAGAACACTGCTGCTAATTGGACACCAGATTTTTTATAATGCTAGTTTTGGTACATAGGTCCCCACACGGGGAAATATAATTCCTTTTTAGAGGAGTGAAAACGTGAGGCCGAAGCTTTTCTGGTCTATCAAACACCAGATTGATTAAATTCGGCCTTTTTTTTCAGCAAAATTACAACACTGGACAACAATGCCTTTTGGCGGTATTAATTACAAGAACACTGCTGCTAATTGGACACCAGATTTTTTATAATGCTAGTTTTTGGTACATAGATCCCCACACGGGAAATATAATTCCTTTTAGAGGAGTGAAAACGTGAGGCCGAGTTTTTCCTGGTCTAACAAACACCAGATTGATTAAATTGGCCTTTTTTTTCAGGAAAATTACAACACTGGACAATAATGCCTTTTGGCGGTATTAATTACAAGAACACTGCTGCTAATTGGACACCAGATTTTTTATAATGCTAGTTTTGGTACATAGATTCCACACGGGGAGATATAATTCCTTTTTACAGGAGTAAAATGTGAGGCCTAGTTTTTCTGGTCTAACAAACACCAGATTGATTAAATTGGCCTTTTTTTCCAGCAAAGTACAACACTGGACAATAATGCCTTTTACGGTATTAATTACAAGAACACTGCTGCTAATTGGACACCAGATTTTTTATAATGCTAGTTTTGGTACATAGGTCCCCACACGGGAAATATAATTCCTTTTAGAGGAGTGAAAACGTGAGGCCGAGTTTCTCTGGTCTATCAAACACCAGATTGATCAAATTGGGCCTTTTTTTCAGCAAAATTACAAACACTGGACATGTCAATGCCTTTTGGCGGTATTAATTACAAGAACACCGCTGCTAATTGGACACCAGATTTTTTATAATGCTAGTTTTGGCACATAGATCCCCACGACGGGAAATATAATCCCTTTTAGAGGAGTGAAAACGTGAGGGCCGAAGTTTTTCTGGCTCCAACAAACACCAGATTGATTAAATTGGCCTTTTTTTTCAGCAAAATTACAACACTGGACAATAATGCCTTTTGGCGGTATTAATTACAAGAACACTGCTGCTAATTGGACACCACGCAGGTTTTTATAATGCTAGCTTTGGTACATAGATCCCCTCACATCGGGAAATATAATTCTTTTTAGAGGGAGTGAAAAAACGTGATATGGCCGAAGTTTCTTTTCTGGCTCCGAACAAACACTCCAGATTGATTAAATTGGCCTTTTTTTCAGCAAAATTACAACACTTCGGACAATAATGCCTTTTGTCGGTATACTACTACAGAACACTGCTGCTAATTGGACACCAGATTTTTATAATGCCAGTTTTATACATAGATTCCCACACGGGAGATGAGCACCTCTGTGCAGGAGTGAAAAACGCAGTGCAGGGCCCAGCTGTTTCTTGGTCTCAACAAACACCAGACGGATTAAATTGGCCTTTTTTTCAGCAAAATTACAACACTGGACAACAATGCCTTTTGGCTAGCTACTACATTAGCCAAGAATCACTGCTGCTAATTGGACACCGTGATTTTTTATAATGCTAGTTTTGGTACATAGATCCCCCACACACGGGGAAAATATAACAATTCCCTTACATAGAGGAGTGTGGAACGTGAGCGCCGAAGTTTCTTTCTGGTCTAACAAACACCGCACATTTGATCAAATTGGGCCTCTTTTTTTTCAGCAAAATTACAACAACACTGGACACAATAATGCCTTTTGGCGGTATTAATCACAAGAAACTACTGCTGCTAATTGGACACCAGATTTTTTTATAATGCTAGTTTTGGTACACATAGATCCCCTCTCACACGGGAGATATAATTCCTTCTTACAGGAGTGAAAAACCGTGAGGCCCTCCAGTGTTTCTGGTCTAACAAACACCAGATTGATCAAATTGGCCTTTTTTTTCAGCGGTGTGTAAAAATTACAACTACTGGACAATACAATGCTCTTTTGGCGGTATTACTCTGCCAAGAAACACTGCTGCTAATTGGACACCAGATTTTTTATAATGCTAGTTTTTGGTACATAGATCCCCACACGGGAAATATAATTCCTTTTTTAGAGGAGTGAAAACGTGAGGCCGAAGCTTCTTCTGGCCCAGCAAAACACCAGATTGATTAAATTGGCCTTTTTTTTCAGCAAAATTACAACACTGGACAATAATGCCTTTTGGCGGTATTAATTACAAGAACACTGCTGCTAATTGGACACCAGATTTTTTATAATGCTAGTTTTGGTACATAGATTCCCCACACGGGGAAATATAATTCCTTTTTACAGGAGTGAAAAACGTGAGGCCTAGTGTTTTCTGGTCTAACAAACACCAGATTGATTAAATTGGCCTTTTTTTTCAGCAAAATTACAACACTGGACAATAATGCCTTTTGGCGGTATTAATTACAAGAACACTGCTGCTAATTGGACACCAGATTTTTTATAATGCTAGTTTTGGTACATAGATCCCCACACGGGGAAATATAATTCCTTTTTAGAGGAGTGAAAACGTGAGGCCTAGTTTTTCTGGTCTAACAAACACCAGATTGATTAAATTGGCCTTTTTTTTCAGCAAAATTTACAACACTGGACAATAATGCCTTTTGGCGGTATTAATTACAAGAACACTGCTGCTAATTGGACACCAGACTTTTTTTATAATGCTAGTTTTGGTACATAGATCCCCACACGGGGAGATATAATTCCTTTTAGAGGAGTGAAAAACGTGAGGCCTAGTTTTTCTGGTCTAACAAACACCAGATTGGATTAAATTGGCCTTTTTTTCAACAAAATTACAACACTGGACAATAATGCCTTTTGGCCGGTATTAATTACAAGAACACTGCAGCAAAGTGGACACCAGAATTTTTATATATGCCAGTTTTGCGTACGATAGATTCCCACACGGGGAGATATAATTCCTTTTTACAGGAGTAAAAACGTGAGGCCTAGTGTTTCTGGTCTAACAAACACCAGATTGATTAAATTGGCCTTTTTTTCACCAAAATTACAACACTGGACAATAATGCCTTTTGGCGGTATTAATTACAAGAACACTGCTGCTAATTGGACACCAGATTTTTTATAATGCTAGTTTTGGTACATAGATCCCCACACGGGGAAATATAATTCCTTTTTAGAGGAGTGAAAACGTGAGGCCGAGTTTTTCTAATTGGACACCAGATTTTTTATAATGCTAGTTTTGGTACATAGATCCCCACACGGGGAAATATAATTCCTTTTTAGAGGAGTGAAAACGTGAGGCCTAGTTTTTCTGGTCTAACAAACACCAGATTGATTAAATTGGCCTTTTTTTCACCAAAATTACAACACTGGACAATAATGCCTTTTGGCGGTATTAATTACAAGAACACTGCTGCTAATTGGACACCAGATTTTTTATAATGCTAGTTTTGGTACATAGATCTCCCACACGGGGAGATATAATTCCTTTTAGAGGAGTGAAAAACGTGAGGCCTAGTGTTTCTGGTCTAACAAACACCAGATTGATTAAATTGGCCTTTTTTTTCAGCAAAATTACAACACTGGACAATAATGCCTTTTGGCGGTATTAATTACAAGAACACTGCTGCTAATTGGACACCAGATTTTTTTATAATGCTAGTTTTGGTACATAGATTCCCCACACGGGAGATATAATTCCTTTTACAGGAGTGAAAAACGTGAGGCCTAGTGTTTTCTGGTCTAACAAACACCAGATTGATTAAATTGGCCTTTTTTTCAGCAAAATTACAACACTGGACAATAATGCCTTTTGGCGGTATTAATTACAAGAACACTGCTGCTAATTGGACACCAGATTTTTTTATAATGCTAGTTTTGGTACATAGATCCCCCACACGGGGAAATATAATTCCTTTTTAGAGGAGTGAAAACGTGAGGCCGAGTTTTTCTGGTCTAACAAACACCAGATTGATTAAATTGGCCTTTTTTTTCAGCAAAAATTACAACACTGGACAATAATGCCTTTTGGCGGTATTAATTACAAGAACACTGCTGCTAATTGGACACCAGATTTTTTTATAATGCTAGTTTTGGTACATAGATCCCCACACGGGGAAATATAATTCCTTTTTAGAGGAGTGAAAACGTGAGGCCGAGTTTTTCTGGTCTAACAAACACCAGATTGATTAAATTGGCCTTTTTTTTCAGCAAAATTACAACACTGGACAATAATGCCTTTTGGCGGTATTAATTACAAGAACACTGCTGCTAATTGGACACCAGATTTTTTTATAATGCTAATTAAATTGGCCTTTTTTTTCAGCAAAATTACAACACTGGACAATAATGCCTTTTGGCGGTATTAATTACAAGAACACTGCTGCTAATTGGACACCAGACTTTTTATAATGCTAGTTTTGGTACATAGATTCCCCACACGGGGAGATATAATTCCTTTTTACAGGAGTAAAAACCTGAGGCCTACTGTTTCTGGTCTAACAAACACCAGATTGATTAAATTGGCCTTTTTTTTAGCAAAATTACAACACTGGACAATAATGCCTTTTGGCGGTATTAATTACAAGAACACTGCTGCTAATTGGACACCAGATTTTTTATAATGCTAGTTTTGGTACATAGATCCCCACACGGGGAAATATAATTCCTTTTTAGAGGAGTGAAAACGTGAGGCCGAGTTTTTCTGGTCTAACAAACACCAGATTGATTAAATTGGCCTTTTTTTCAGGAAAATTACAACACTGGACAATAATGCCTTTTGGCGGTATTAATTACAAGAACACTGCTGCTAATTGGACACCAGATTTTTTATAATGCTAGTTTTGGTACATAGATCTCCACACGGGGAGATATAATTCCTTTTTACAGGAGTAAAAACCTGAGGCCTACTGTTTCTGGTCTAACAAACACCAGATTGATTAAATTGGCCTTTTTTTCAACAAAATTACAACACTGGACAATAATGCCTTTTGGCGGTATTAATTACAAGAACACTGCTGCTAATTGGACACCAGATTTTTTATAATGCTAGTTTTGGTACATAGATTCCCACACGGGGAGATATAATTCCTTTTTACAGGAGTAAAAACCTGAGGCCTACTGTTTCTGGTCTAACAAACACCAGATTGATTAAATTGGCCTTTTTTTTCAGCAAAATTACAACACTGGACAATAATGCCTTTTGGCGGTATTAATTA
>CM065589.1:184603687-184617233 GCA_033119425.1 Bufotes viridis | reverse complement strand
AAGGCCAATTTAATCAATCTGGTGTTTGTTAGACCAGAAAAACTCGGCCTCACGTTTTCACTCCTCTAAAAAGGAATTATATTTCCCCGTGTGGGGATCTATGTACCAAAACTAGCATTATAAAAAATCTGGTGTCCAATTAGCAGCAGTGTTCTTGTAATTAATACCGCCAAAAGGCATTATTGTCCAGTGTTGTAATTTTGCTGAAAAAAAAGGCCAATTTAATCAATCTGGTGTTTGTTAGACCAGAAAAACTCGGCCTCACGTTTTCACTCCTCTAAAAAGGAATTATATTTCCCCGTGTGGGGATCTATGTACCAAAACTAGCATTATAAAAAATCTGGTGTCCAATTAGCAGCAGTGTTCTTGTAATTACCGTAATACCGCCAAAAGGCATTATTGTCCAGTGTTGTAATTTTGCTGAAAAAAAGGCCAATTTAATCAATCTGGTGTTTGATAGACCAGAAAAACTCGGCCTCACGTTTTCACTCCTCTAAAAAGCAGTTATATTTCCCCGATGTGAGGGATCTATGTACCATCGAAACTATGCATTATAAAAATCTAGCGATGTCAATTCGTTGTGCACGTGTTCGTGTAATTAATACCGCCAAAGGCATTATTGTCCAGTGTTGTAAATTTTGCTGAAAAAAAGGCTGATTTAATCAATCTGGTGTTTGTTAGACCAGAAAAACTAGGCCTCACGTTTCCCTCCTCTAAAGGAATTATATTTCCCGTGTGAGAGACTATGTACCAAAACTAGCATTATAAAATTCTGGTGTCCAATTAGCAGCAGTGTTCTGTATGATATCGCTAAAAGGCATTATTGTCCAGTGTTGTAATTTTGCTGAAAAAGCCAATTAAATCAATCTGGTGTTTATTAGACCAGAAAAACTCGGCCTCACGTTTTCACTCCTCTAAAGGAATTATGCTTCCCGTGTGGGATCATAACGCAAAACTAGCATTATAAAAATCACGATTGTCCAATTAGCAGCAGTGTTCTTGTAATTAATACCGTAAAAGCGCATTATTGTCCAGTGTTGTAATTTTGCTGAAAAAAAGGCCAATTTAATCAATCTGGTGTTTGTTAGACCAGAAAAACTCGGCCTCACGTTTTTACTCCTCTAAAAAGGAATTCTATTTCCCCGTGTGGGGATCTATGTACCAAAACTAGCATTATAAAAAATCTGGTGTCCAATTAGCAGCAGTGTTCTTGTAATTAATACCGCCAAAAGGCATTATTGTCCAGTGTTGTAATTTTGCTGAAAAAAAGGCCAATTTAATCAATCTGGTGTTTATTAGACCAGAAAAACTCGGCCTCACGTTTTCACTCCTCTAAAAAGGAATTATATTTCCCCGTGTGGGGATCTATGTACCAAAACTAGCATTATAAAAAATCTGGTATAAAATTAGCAGCAGTGTTCTTGTAATTAATAACGCCAAAAGGCATTATTGTGCAGTGTTGTAATTTTGGTGAAAAAAAGGCCAATTTAATCAATCTGGTGTTTGTTAGACCAGAAAAACTCGGCCTCACGTTTTTACTCCTCTAAAAAGGAATTATATTTCCCCGTGTGGGGATCTATGTACCAAAACTAGCATTATAAAAAATCTGGTGTCCAATTAGCAGCAGTGTTCTTGTAATTAATACCGCCAAAAGGCATTATTGTACAGTGTTGTAATTTTGCTGAAAAAAAGGCCAATTTAATCAATCTGGTGTTTGTTAGACCAGAAAAACTCGGCCTCACGTTTTCACTCCTCTAAAAAGGAATTATATTTCCCCGTGTGGGGATCTATGTACCAAAACTAGCATTATAAAAAATCTGGTGTCCAATTAGCAGCAGTGTTCTTGTAATTAATACCGCCAAAAGGCATTATTGTCCAGTGTTGTAATTTTTCTGAAAAAAAAGGCCAATTTAATCAATCTGGTGTTTGTTAGACCAGAAAAACTAGGCCTCACGTTTTCACTCCTCTAAAAGGAATTATATTTCCCGTGTGGGGATCTATGTACCAAAACTAGCATTATAAAAATTCTGGTGTCCAATTAGCAGCATGTTCTTGTAGTTAATACCGCCAAAAGGCATTATTGTCCAGTGTTGTAATTTTAGTGAAAAAAAGGCCAATTAAATCAATTTTGTGTTTGTTAGACCAGAAAACTCGGCCTCACGTTTCCACTCCTCTAAAAGGAATTATATTTCCCGTGTGGGGATCTATGTACCAAAACTAGCATTATAAAAATCTGGTGTCAATTAGCAGCAGTGTTCTTGTAATTAATACCTCCAAAGGCATTATTGTCCAGTGTTGTAATTTTGCTGAAAAAAGGCCAATTTAATCAATCTGGTGTTTGTTAGACCAGAAAAACTGAGGCCTCACGTTTTACTCCTCTAAAAAGGAATTCTATCTCCCCGTGTGGGGATCTATGTACTCAAAACTAGCATTATAAAAAAATCTGGTGTCCAATTAGCAGCAGTGTTCTTGTAGTTAGTACCGCCAAAGAGGCATTGTTGTTACCAGTGTTGTAATTTTGCTGAAAAAAGGCCAATTAAATCAATCTGGTGTTTGTTAGACCCAGAAAAAGCATCGGCCTCACGTTTTGCTCCTCTAAAAGGAATTATACTTCCCGAGTGTGGGGATCTATGTACCAAAACTAGCATTATAAAAATCTGGTGTCAATTAGCAGCAGTGTTCTTGCCAAGTAATACCGCCAAAAAGGCATTGTTGTCCAGTGTTGTAATTTTGCTGAAAAAAAGGCCAATTTAATCAATCTGGTGTTTGTCAGGCCAGAAAAACTCGGCCTCACGTTTTCACTCTACTCTAAAAGGAATTCTATTTCCCCGTGTGGGGATCATAATGTATAAAACTAGCATTATAAAATCTGGTGTCAAGTTAGCAGCAGTGTTCTTGTAATTAATACCGCCAAAAGGCATTATTGTGCAGTGTTGTAATTTTGGTGAAAAAAAGGCCAATTTAATCAATCTGGTGTTTGTTAGACCAGAAAAACTAGGCCTCACGTTTTCACTCCTCTAAAAAGGAATTATATTTCCCCGTGTGGGAATCTATGTACCAAAACTAGCATTATAAAAAATCTGGTGTCCAATTAGCAGCAGTGTTCTTGTAATTAATACCGCCAAAAGGCATTATTGTCCAGTGTTGTAATTTTGGTGAAAAAAAGGCCAATTTAATCAATCTGGTGTTTGTTAGACCAGAAAAACTCGGCCTCACGTTTTCACTCCTCTAAAAAGGAATTATATTTTCCCGTGTGGGAATCTATGTACCAAAACTAGCATTATAAAAAATCTGGTGTCCAATTAGCAGCAGTGTTCTTGTCCTCTAAAAAGGAATTATATTTCCCCGTGTGGGAATCTATGTACCAAAACTAGCATTATAAAAAATCTGGTGTCCAATTAGCAGCAGTGTTCTTGTAATTAATACCGCCAAAAGGCATTATTGTCCAGTGTTGTAATTTTGGTGAAAAAAAGGCCAATTTAATCAATCTGGTGTTTGTTAGACCAGAAAAACTAGGCCCTCACGTTTTCACTCCTCTAAAAAGGAATTATATTTCCCCCGTGTGGGGATCTATGTACCAAACTAGCATTATAAAAAATCTGGTGTCCAATTAGCAGCAGTGTTCTTGTAATTAATACCGCCAAAAGGCATTATGTCGTCCAGTGTTGTAATTTTTGCTGAAGAAAAAGGCCAATTTAATCAATCTGGTGTTTTGTTAGACCAGAAAAACTTCGGCCTCACGTTTTCACTCCTCTAAAAGGAATTCCTATTTCCCCGTGTGGGGATCTATGTACCAAAACTAGCATTATAAAAATCTGGTGTCCAATTAGCAGCAGTGTTCTTGTAATTAATGGCATAAAAGGCATTATTGTGCAGTGTTGTAATTTTGCTGAAAAAGGCCAATTTAATCAATCTGGTGTTTGTCAGACCAAGAAAAACCTCGGCCTCACGTTTTCACTCCTCTAAAAAGGAATTATATTTCCCGATGTGGGGATCCTATGTACCAAAACTAGCATTATAAAAAATCTGGTGTCCAGTTAGCAGCAGTGTTCTTGTAATTAATACCGCCAAAGGCATTATTGTCCAGTGTTGTAATTTTTGCTGAAAAAAGAGGCCAATTTAATCAATCTGGTGTTTGTGTAGACCAGAAAAAACTAGGCCTCACGTTTTCACTCCTCTAAAAAGGAATTATATTTCCCCGTGTGGGGATCTATGTACCAAAACTAGCATTATAAAAAATCTGGTGTCCAATTAGCAGCAGTGTTCTTGTAATTAATACCGTCAAAGGCATTATTGTCCAGTGTTGTAATTTTGGTGAAAAAAAGGCCAATTTAATCAATCTGGTGTTTGTTAGACCAAGAAAAACTCGGCCTCACGTTTTCACTCCTCTAAAAGGAATTATATTTCCCCGTGTAGGGATCTATGTACCAAAACTAGCATTATAAAAAATCTGGTGTGCCAATTAGCAGCAGTGTTCTTGTAATTAATACCGCCAAAGGCATTATTGTCCAGTGTTGTAATTTTGCTGAAAAAAAGGCCAATTTAATCAATCTGGTGTTTGTTAGACCAGAAAAACTACGGCCTCACGTTTTCACTCCTCTAAAAAGGAATTATATTTCCCGTGTGGGGATCTATGTACCAAAACTAGCATTATAAAAATCTGGTGTCCAATTAGCAGCAGTGTTCTTGTAATTAATACCGCCAAAAGGCATTGTTGTCCAGTGTTGTAATTTTGGTGAAAAAAAAGGCCAATTTAATCAATCTGGTGTTTGTTAGACCAGAAAAACTCGGCCTCACGTTTTCACTCCTCTAAAAGGAATTATATTTCCCGTGTGGGGATCTATGTACCAAAACTAGCATTATAAAAAAATCTGGTGTCCAATTAGCAGCAGTGTTCTTGTAATTAATACCGCCAAAGGCATTATTGTCCAGTGTTGTAATTTTGCTGAAAAAAAGGCCAATTTAATCAATCTGGTGTTTGTTAGACCAGAAAAACTCGGCCTCACGTTTTCACTCCTCTAAAAGGAATTATATTTCCCAGTGTGGGGATCTATGTACCAAAACTAGCATTATAAAAATCTGGTGTCCAATTAGCAGCAGTGTTCTTGTAATTAATACCGCCAAAAGGCATTATTGTCCAGTGTTGTAATTTTGCTGAAAAAAAAGGCCAATTTAATCAATCTGGTGTTTGTTAGACCAGAAAAACTGAGCCTCACGTTTTCACTCCTCTAAAAAGGAATTATATTTCCCCGTGTGAGGGATCTATGTACCAAAACTAGCATTATAAAAAATCTGGTGTCCAATTAGCAGCAGTGTTCTTGTAATTAATACCGTAAAAGGCATTATTGTCCAGTGTTGTAATTTTGGTGAAAAAAAGGCCAATTTAATCAATCTGGTGTTTGTTAGACCAGAAAAAGAACTACGGCCTCACGTTTTCACTCCTCTAAAAGGAATTATATTTCCCCGTGTGGGGATCTATGTACCAAAACTAGCATTATAAAAAATCCTGGTGTCCAATTAGCAGCAGTGTTCTTGTAATTAATACCGTCAAAGGCATTATTGTCCAGTGTTGTAATTTTGGTGAAAAAAAGGCCAATTTAATCAATCTGGTTGTTTGTTAAACCAGAAAAACTACGACCTCACGTTTCTCACTTCTCTAAAAGAATTATATTTCCCCGTGTGGGGATCTATGTACCAAAACTAGCATTATAAAAAATCTGGTGTCCAATTAGCAGCAGTGTTCTTGTAATTAATACCGTAAAAGGCATTATTGTCCAGTGTTGTAATTTTGCTGAAAAAAAGGCCAATTTAATCAATCTGGTGTTTGTTAGACCAGAAAAAGCTAGGCCTCACGTTTTCACTCCTCTAAAAGGAATTATATTTCCCGTGTGGGGATCTATGTACCAAAACTAGCATTATAAAAATCTGGTGTCCAATTAGCAGCAGTGTTCTTGTAATTAATACCGCCAAAGGCATTATTGTCCAGTGTTGTAATTTTGCTGAAAAAAAGGCCAATTTAATCAATCTGGTGTTTGTTAGACCAGAAAAACTACGGCCTCACGTTTTCACTCCTCTAAAAAGGAATTATATTTCACAGGGTGGGGATCTATGTACCAAAACTAGCATTATAAAAAATCTGGTGTCCAATTAGCAGCTAGTGTTCTTGTAGTTAATACCGCCAAAGGCATTGTGTCAGTGTTGTAATTTTGCTGAAAAAAGGCCAATTTAATCAATCTGGTGTTTGTTAGACCAGAAAAACTAGGCCTCACGTTTTTACTCTGTAAAAGGAATTATATCTCCCGTGTGGAATCTTTGTACCAAAACTAGCATTATAAAAAATCTGGTTTCCAATTAGCAGCAGTGTTCTTGTAATTAATACCTGTAGAAGGCATTATTGTCCAGTGTTGTAATTTTGCTGAAAAAAGGTAATTTAATCAATCTCGTGTTTGTTAGACCAGAAAAAGCTAGACCTCACGTTTTACTCCTCTAAAAGAATTATATTTCCCCGTGTGGAGATCTATGTACCAAAACTAGCATTATAAAAAATCTGGTGTCAAATTAGCAGCAGTGTTCTTGTAATTAATACCGCCAAAAAGGCATTATTGTCAGTGTTGTAATTTTGCTGAAAAAAGGCCAATTTAATCAATCTGGGTGTTTGTTAGACCAGAAAAACTAGGCTCACGTTTTCACTCCTCTAAAGGAATTATATTTCCCCATGTGGGGATCTATGTTCCCAAAACTAGCATTATAAAATCTGGTGTCCAGTGGCAGCAGTGTTCTTGTAATTAATGCCGCCAAAGGCATTGTGTCCAGTGTTGTAATTTTGCTGAAAAAAGGCCAATTTAATCAATCTGGTGTTTGTTAGACCAGAAAAACTTCGGCCTCACGTTTTCACTCCTCTAAAAGGAATTATATTTCCCCGTGTGGGGATCTATGTACCAAAACTAACATTATAAAAATCTGTGGTGTCCAATTAGCAGCAGTGTTCTTGTAATTAATACCGCCAAAAGGCATTATGTGTCCAGTGTTGTAATTTTTCTGGGAAAAAGGCCAATTTAATCAATCTGAGGTGTTTGTTAGACCAGAAGAAAGCTTCGGCCTCACGTTTTCACTCCTCTAAAAGGAATTCTATTTCCCCCTGTGGGGATCTATGTACCAAACTAGCATTATAAAAAATCTGGTGTCCAATTAGCATGCAGTGTTCTTGTAATTAATGCCGCCTAAAGGCATTGTGTACAGTGTTGTAATTTTGCTGAAAAAAAGGCCAATTTAATCAATCTGGTGTTTGTTAGACCAGAAAGAAACTTCGGCCTCACGTTTTCACTCCTCTAAAAAGGAATTATATTTCCCCGTGTGGGGATCTATGTACCAAAACTAGCATTATAAAAAATCTGGTGTCCAATTAGCAGCAGTGTTCTTGTAATTAATACCGCCAAATGGAATTATTGTCCAGTGTTGTAATTTTTCTGAAAAAAAGGCCAATTTAATCAATCTGGTGTTTGTTAGACCAGAAAAACTAGGCCTCACGTTTTCACTCCTCTAAAAAGGAATTATATTTCCCCGTGTGGGGATCTATGTACCAAAACTAGCATTATAAAAATTCTGGTGTCCAATTAGCAGCAGTGTTCTTGTAATTAATACCGCCAAAAGGCATTATTGTCCAGTGTTGTAATTTTGCTGAAAAAAAGGCCAATTTAATCAATCTGGTGTTTGTTAGACCAGAAAAACTCGGCCTCACGTTTTCACTCCTCTAAAAAGGAATTATATTTCCCCGTGTGGGGATCTATGTACCAAAACTAGCATTATAAAAAATCTGGTGTCCAATTAGCAGCAGATGTTCTTGTAATTAATACCGCCAAAGGCATTATTGTCCAGTGTTGTAATTTTTCTGAAAAAAAGGCCAATTTAATCAATCTGGTGTTTGTTAGACCAGAAAAACTCGGCCTCACGTTTTTACTCCTCTAAAAAGGAATTCTATTTCCCCGTGTGGGGATCTATGTACCAAAACTAGCATTATAAAAAATCTGGTGTCAATTAGCAGCAGTGTTCTTGTAATTAATACCGTGCAAAGGCATTGTTGTCCAGTGTTGTAATTTTGCTGAAAAAAAGGCCAATTTAATCAATCTGGTGTTTATTAGACCAGAAGAAACTTCGGCCTCACGTTTTCACTCCTCTAAAAAGGAATTATATTTCCCGTGTAGGGATCTATGTACCAAAACTAGCATTATAAAAATCTGGTATAAAATTAGCAGCAGTGTTCTTGTGATTAATAACGCCAAAGGCATTGTTGTGCAGTGTTGTAATTTTGGTGAAAAAAAGGCCAATTTAATCAATCTGGTGTTTGTTAGACCAGAAAAACTCGGCCTCACGTTTTTACTCCTCTAAAAAGGAATTATATTTCCCCGTGTGGGGATCTATGTACCAAAACTAGCATTATAAAAAATCTGGTGTCCAATTAGCAGCAGTGTTCTTGTAATTAATACCGCCAAAAGGCATTATTGTACAGTGTTGTAATTTTGCTGAAAAAAAGGCCAATTTAATCAATCTGGTGTTTGTTAGACCAGAAAAACTCGGCCTCACGTTTTCACTCCTCTAAAAAGGAATTATATTTCCCCGTGTGGGGATCTATGTACCAAAACTAGAATTATAAAAAATCTGGTGTCCAATTAGCAGCAGTGTTCTTGTAATTAATACCGCCAAATGGAATTATTGTCCAGTGTTGTAATTTTTCTGAAAAAAAAGGCCAATTTAATCAATCTGGTGTTTGTTAGACCAGAAAAACTAGGCCTCACGTTTTCACTCCTCTAAAAAGGAATTATATTTCCCCGTGTGGGGATCTATGTACCAAAACTAGCATTATAAAAATTCTGGTGTCCAATTAGCAGCAGTGTTCTTGTAATTAATACCGCCAAAAGGCATTATTGTCCAGTGTTGTAATTTTGGTAGAAAAAAAGGCCAATTAAATCAATTTTGTGTTTGTTAGACCAGAAAAACTCGGCCTCACGTTTTCACTCCTCTAAAAAGGAATTATATTTCCCCGTGTGGGGATCTATGTACCAAAACTAGCATTATAAAAATTCTGGTGTCCAATTAGCAGCAGTGTTCTTGTAATTAATACCGCCAAAAGGCATTATTGTCCAGTGTTGTAATTTTGGTGAAAAAAAGGCCAATTAAATCAATTTTGTGTTTGTTAGACCAGAAAAACTCGGCCTCACGTTTTCACTCCTCTAAAAAGGAATTCTATTTCCCCGTGTGGGGATCTATGTACCAAAACTAGCATTATAAAAAATCTGGTGTCCAATTAGCAGCAGTGTTCTTGTAATTAATACCTCCAAAAGGCATTATTGTCCAGTGTTGTAATTTTGCTGAAAAAAGGCCAATTTAATCAATCTGGTGTTTGTTAGACCAGAAGAAACTAGGCCTCACGTTTTACTCCTGTAAAAGGAATTATATCTCCCAGTGTGGAATCTTTGTACCAAAACTAGCATTATAAAAAATCTGAGTGTCCAATTAGCAGCAGTGTTCTTGTAATTAATACCGCCAAAAGGCATTATTGTGCAGTGTTGTAATTTTGGTGAAAAAAAGGCCAATTTAATCAATCTGGTGTTTGTTAAACCAGAAAAACTCGGCCTCCAGTTTTCACTTCTCTAAAAAGGAATTATATTTCCCCGTGTGGGGATCTATGTACCAAAACTAGCATTATAAAAAATCTGGTGTCCAATTAGCAGCAGTGTTCTTGTAATTAATACCGCCAAAAGGCATTATTGTACAGTGTTGTAATTTTGCTGAAAAAAAGGCCAATTTAATCAATCTGGTGTTTGTTAGACCAGAAAAACTCGGCCTCACGTTTTCACTCCTCTAAAAAGGAATTATATTTCCCCGTGTGGGGATCTATGTACCAAAACTAGCATTATAAAAAATCTGGTGTCCAATTAGCAGCAGTGTTCTTGTAATTAATACCGCCAAATGGAATTATTGTCCAGTGTTGTAATTTTTCTGAAAAAAAGGCCAATTTAATCAATCTGGTGTTTGTTAGACCAGAAAAACTAGGCCTCACGTTTTCACTCCTCTAAAAGGAATTATATTTCCCGTGTGGGGATCTATGTACCAAAACTAGCATTATAAAAATTCTGGTGTCCAATTAGCAGCAGTGTTCTTGTAATTAATACCGCCAAAAGGCATTATTGTCCAGTGTTGTAATTTTGGTGAAAAAAGGCCAATTAAATCAATTTTGTGTTTGTTAGACCAGAAAAACTCGGCCTCACGTTTTCACTCCTCTAAAAGGAATTATATTTCCCGTGTGGGGATCTATGTACCAAAACTAGCATTATAAAAAATCTGGTGTCCAATTAGCAGCAGTGTTCTTGTAATTAATACCTCCAAAAGGCATTATTGTCCAGTGTTGTAATTTTGCTGAAAAAAAGGCCAATTTAATCAATCTGGTGTTTGTTAGACCAGAAGAAACTAGGCCTCACGTTTTTACTCCTGTAAAAGGAATTATATCTCCCGTGTGGAATCTTTGTACCAAAACTAGCATTATAAAAAATCTGGTGTCCAATTAGCAGCAGTGTTCTTGTAATTAATACCGCCAAAAGGCATTATTGTGCAGTGTTGTAATTTTGGTGAAAAAAAGGCCAATTTAATCAATCTGGTGTTTGTTAAACCAGAAAAACTCGGCCTCCAGTTTTCACTTCTCTAAAAAGGAATTATATTTCCCCGTGTGGGGATCTATGTACCAAAACTAGCATTATAAAAAATCTGGTGTCCAATTAGCAGCAGTGTTCTTGTAATTAATACCGCCAAAAGGCATTATTGTCCAGTGTTGTAATTTTGCTGAAAAAAAGGCGAATTTAATAAATCTGGTGTTTGTTAGACCAGAAAAACTAGGCCTCACGTTTTCACTCCTCTAAAAAGGAATTATATTTCCCCGTGTGGGGATCTATGTACCAAAACTAGCATTATAAAAAATCTGGTGTCCAATTAGCAGCAGTGTTCTTGTAATTAATACCACCAAAAGGCATTATTGTCCAGTGTTGTAATTTTGCTGAAAAAAAGGCCAATTAAATCAATCTGGTGTTTGTTAGACCAGAAAAACTCGGCCTCACGTTTTCACTCCTCTAAAAAGGAATTATATTTCACAGGGTGGGGATCTATGTACCAAAACTAGCATTATAAAAAATCTGGTGTCCAATTAGCAGCAGTGTTCTTGTAATTAATACCGCCAAAAGGCATTATTGTCCAGTGTTGTAATTTTTCTGGAAAAAGGCCAATTTAATCAATCTGGTGTTTGTTAGACCAGAAAAACTAGGCCTCACGTTTTTACTCCTGTAAAAAGGAATTATATCTCCCCGTGTGGAATCTTTGTACCAAAACTAGCATTATAAAAAATCTGGTTTCCAATTAGCAGCAGTGTTCTTGTAATTAATACCGCCAAAAGGCATTATTGTCCAGTGTTGTAATTTTGCTGAAAAAAAGGCCAATTTAATCAATCTCGTGTTTGTTAGACCAGAAAAACTAGACCTCACGTTTTTACTCCTCTAAAAAGGAATTATATTTCCCCGTGTGGAGATCTATGTACCAAAACTAGCATTATAAAAAATCTGGTATAAAATTAGCAGCAGTGTTCTTGTAATTAATACCGCCAAAAGGCATTATTGTCCAGTGTTGTAATTTTGCTGAAAAAAAGGCCAATTTAATCAATCTGGTGTTTGTTAGACCAGAAAAACTAGGCCTCACGTTTTCACTCCTCTAAAAAGGAATTATATTTCCCCATGTGGGGATCTATGTACCAAAACTAGCATTATAAAAAATCTGGTGTCCAATTAGCAGCAGTGTTCTTGTAATTAATACCGCCAAAAGGCATTATTGTCCAGTGTTGTAATTTTGCTGAAAAAAAGGCCAATTAAATCAATCTGGTGTTTGTTAGACCAGAAAAACTCGGCCTCACGTTTTCACTCCTCTAAAAAGGAATTATATTTCCCCGTGTGGGGATCTATGTACCAAAACTAGCATTATAAAAAATCTGGTGTCCAATTAGCAGCAGTGTTCTTGTAATTAATACCGCCAAAAGGCATTATTGTCCAGTGTTGTAATTTTTCTGGAAAAAGGCCAATTTAATCAATCTGGTGTTTGTTAGACCAGAAAAACTCGGCCTCACGTTTTCACTCCTCTAAAAAGGAATTCTATTTCCCCCTGTGGGGATCTATGTACCAAAACTAGCATTATAAAAAATCTGGTGTCCAATTAGCAGCAGTGTTCTTGTAATTAATACCGCCAAAAGGCATTATTGTCCAGTGTTGTAATTTTGCTGAAAAAAAGGCCAATTTAATCAATCTGGTGTTTGTTAGACCAGAAAAACTAGGCCTCACGTTTTTACTCCTGTAAAAAGGAATTATATCTCCCCATGTGGAATCTTTGTACCAAAACTAGCATTATAAAAAATCTGGTGTCCAATTAGCAGCAGTGTTCTTGTAATTAATACCGCCAAAAGGCATTATTGTGCAGTGTTGTAATTTTGGTAAAAAAAAGGTCAATTTAATCAATCTGGTGTTTGTTAGACCAGAAAAACTCGGCCTCCAGTTTTCACTTCTCTAAAAAGGAATTATATTTCCCCGTGTGGGGATCTATGTACCAAAACTAGCATTATAAAAAATCTGGTGTCCAATTAGCAGCAGTGTTCTTGTAATTAATACCGCCAAAAGGCATTATTGTCCAGTGTTGTAATTTTGCTGAAAAAAAGGCCAATTTAATCAATCTGGTGTTTGTTAGACCAGAAAAACTAGGCCTCACGTTTTCACTCCTCTAAAAAGGAATTCTATTTCCCCGTGTGGGGATCTATGTACCAAAACTAGCATTATAAAAAATCTGGTGTCCAATTAGCAGCAGTGTTCTTGTAATTAATACCGCCAAAAGGCATTATTGTCCAGTGTTGTAATTTTGCTGAAAAAAAGGCCAATTTAATCAATCTGGTGTTTGTTAGACCAGAAAAACTAGGCCTCACGTTTTCACTCCTCTAAAAAGGAATTATATTTCCCTGTGGGGGGATCTATGTACCAAAACTAGCATTATAAAAAATCTGGTGTCCAATTAGCAACAGTGTTTTTGTAATTAATACCGCCAAAATGCATTATTGTGCAGTGTTGTAATTTTGCTGAAAAGAAGGCCAATTTAATCAATCTGGTGTTTGTTAGACCAGAAAAACTAGGCCTCACGTTTTCACTCCTCTAAAAATGAATTATATTTCCCTGTGTGGGGATCTATGTACCAAAACTAGCATTATAAAAAATCTGGTGTCCAATTAGCAGCAGTGTTCTTGTAATTAATACCGCCAAAAGGCATTATTGTCCAGTGTTGTAATTTTGCTGAAAAAAAGGCCAATTTAATCAATCTGGTGTTTGTTAGACCAGAAAAACTAGGCCTCACGTTTTCACTCCTCTAAAAAGGAATTATATTTCCCCGTGTGGGGATCTATGTACCAAAACTAGCAATATAAAAAATCTGGTGTCCAATTAGCAGCAGTGTTCTTGTAATTAATACCACCAAGGCA